>AWUE01016259.1:0-10998 GCA_001974825.2 Corchorus olitorius | reverse complement strand
CATAATCTATACTTGTAAAACAAGAATGTCGATGGTGACGATCTTGTTCAGATTCAATGAGATACTTTAGCTTAGCCGTTCAACTCGTATAATAATTCAAAATATATGTATCATTTTCAAAAAGCTACCCCCTTCAAGCCACCATGTTGGTCTTTAACATATGATTATCTATCTTTGAGTCAATCATGGGAAAGACTCACCCATTAGTAAAATAGGCATTTCATCACTTCCCCACTACCGACATTTGTAATTACCACTTACCAACATAATTACCTTTATTCAATCACCAATGACAATCTTCCATCTCCAGTCTTTGTTACCAACATTGAAGCACCTCAATCAGAGGTACTTGTACACACAAATTTCGGTTCTAGAAATAAGATCCGAAAATAATATAACAAATTACAACTTTGATAGAAATGTGAATGAGTTCGATTCTCTGAGATGATCCTCTGATTTGATCTCTGGGAATGGTAAAAATGGAATGATCGAGTGTCTTACGACTTGATCTCGACTCTTGAAGGAATGGCCACGGCTTCGTATTCCTTGGTGATGGACTGTAGATTGGTGGAAAATTTGATGAAGAACTGAGTGAAAACTTGTTGAAGAACAACTTGATGAAGACTTGTTGAAGAACTTTGATGAATAACTTTGGTGGAGACTTGTTGAAGAACTTTGATGAATAACTTTCGTGGAGACTTGTTGAAGAACTTTGATGAATAATTTTGATGAAGACTTGTTTCACTCTTGGAGAATTTGCTCTAGATGAAAACCTGTGGAGGCTAGCCAATTTCTCCTCTGCCCTTTTTTTCACCTGAAGCTCTCTTTATATAGAGGGAAAGCTAGGGTTTTGGTAGTATTGGGCCAGTAAAGTTGGGCCAACTTAATTATGTATTTGGGCCAATAGAATTAAGCCAACTTAATTATGTACTTGGCCTTTTCTCATGTGGACTATGTTTTGTTCTATCCAATTAAATCCCAAAAATTTTTTTTTATAGTCTACAGCAGCCACTTCAACTTTGAAACCCCAAGGTTTCTACTTGGATATGAGCCGTTTCTAGCAAAGTGAAAAGCACTCCCAGATTTAATCCAAGCCGTCCATTTTCATCATTTGGATAAAAACCAACTTAGATCTCATTTTTGGAGGAGGCTTCTCTTTATTTTAGGGCTTTTTCTTGGTGGAGGATAAATAGAAAATGATAGGGAGAGAAAGGGGTCTTTTTTGGCCACCCTTATAAATAGATTAGAGTGAGAAAGAGCTTGGAGCTTGGAGACCTCTCATGGAGCTTGGGATTTTCTTCATCAAGCTTGGATTTTCACCATCAAATATCTCTTAGTTTCACTCTCTCAACCTCTCTCTATGTTTATATTCATATTTTCTTGTAGTTAGATTTATATTTATCATGTATTGCTAAAACCCAAGCTAGGGATTAGATTGAAACCTAGTTTGAGGGAAAACATTTGGGATGTTTGAATTGAGTTTTTGATGAACTAATTTTTATGGGTTTTATTTATTTCTCTAGTTATCGTCTATTAAATGTCTTGTTTGGCCATCTTGGTATTTATATTGGTTGGTATTGTGAGGTATCGACGGATGAAGCTTTGCCATAGACCATTAGAGAAATAGACCATTTGATTGTTGCTTAGACATAATCAATAATTAATTGGATGGGTAATTGTTGCTTGTGCTTAATGGGTCTTCCAATAGTTTAAGATATCGACGGATAGTTAAGCTTTTGGTTAGATATGATTGTGTAGCTCGACGGAGTGCATAGTTAGGTTAGTGCAATCCCATTGAAACCCCATTGACTCAATTCATGGATACCGATTTGTTTCTCCCTTAGGCTAGGTGAATTTCCAATTCCTAGTGTTAATTACATTAGATTAAGTAATTTCACTTAGGTAGGATTAGTTTAATTTAGTATTTAATCAACCTCAAACCAATTCTTTTGATTTTATTCCTTGTTTGCAATGACTAGTATTAACACAAGTGATAATTAAGCCGTTGTCTTTGTGGATACGACACTTGGGTTGCACTATGACGATTCCGTGCGCTTGCGGATAGTCTAGAGCTTGTCACTCCGCGAAAACTCTAGCAAGAGATTTTTGGCGCAACACAACCAAAGCTAAGCAATGCTTGAACTTGTGAGTAGGGATAGTCTTTGTCAACATGTCCGCCGAGTTATCTTCAGTAGCAACTTTATTAATCATAACATCACCATGTAAAACACGATCGCGAACAAAATGATACTTGACATCAATGTGTTTGGTCCATTCATGAAACATTTGATTTTTAGTCAAATGTATGGCACTCTAGCTATCACAAAACACAACTGTAAAATCCTACTCCATACCCAGATTGCTAACTAGACCTTTCAAACACAACGCTTCCTTAACAGCTTCCGCTGCAGCCATGTATTCCGCTTCAGTCGTAGACAAGGCAACAGTAGACTCTAATATAGCCTTCCAACTAATGGCACCACCAGCAAGCACGAAAACATAACTTGGAACAGTTATTCTGATCATACACTAAACACAAATCCGCAGTACCTCTCAAATACCTGAGAATCCACTTCATTGCCTACCAATGTTACTTACCAAGGCAAGACATATACCTGCTCACAACACTCACAACATGTGAAATATCTAGACGAGTGCAAACATTGCATACATCACACTCCTAACTGCACTTGAATATGGAATGCGACTCATTTGTTGCTTTTCATCATCAGTTTGTGCCTTTGTGGTGACAAATATGTTGAAAGTCTAAAGTGAGCTACTAAAGGAGTACTCACAGGTTTCACATAGACCATACCAAAGCGTTCAAGAACCCTTTCTATGTAGTTCTTTTGAGATAAGCAAAGCTTACCAGCTTTCCGGTCTCTGTGAATCTCCATTCCCAAAATCTTTTTAGCTACTCCCAAATCCTTCATCTCAAATCACCATTTAACTGAGATTTCATCCTGTTGATTTCTGACATATCTTTTGCAGCAATTAACATGTCATTAACACAAAGCAACAAATAAATGAATGAACCATCTGGAAACTTCATATGATAAACACAAACATCATAATCACGACGAGTATAACCATGATCAAGTATAAAACTGTCAAACCGTTTAGCACTTTTTCAACAAGCAAACATGATCTTCCTTACTAGGCTCTATGAACCCTTCTGGATGACGCATATAGATTGTTTCCTCAAGCTCACCATGCAGGAATGCTGTTTTAACATCAAGCTGCTCAAGTTCCAAGTCAAACTTGACTACCATGGCAAGTAACACACGAATGGAAGTATGCTTCACAACTGGAGAGAAAACTTCATTATAATCAATCCCCTCCTTTTGACTGAAATCCTTAGCAACCAAGCATGCTTTAAATCTAGCTGCTTCAACCCCTAGAATACATTCCTTTTTCTTGAAGACCCATTTACAACCAACAATCTTCTGACTAACTGGCGATTTAACCGGCTCCCATGTATGGTTCATAGCAACTAACCACTGTGATGACTCACTAAATGTAACAGCTTCATTATAACTTGAAGGTTCTACACCAATAGACTCCGCCACACTAAGTGCTTAAGAAACCAAATTAACATCAACATACCTTTGAGGAAGTTTAATCTGTCTCCTCGTTCTACCAGTGGCAATGTTATATTGCTGCTCTTGAGGTGCAATATTTTCTTCATGTGAATCCTCCACCTTAATTGGATCACATTGGACTGAAGTACCTTCATCTAAAGTAGAATTAGGAGTCTCCACCTGAAACTCCACATGCTGCTCAACACCGTGATCTCCATTTTCCATAGACTTTTCCTTTTCTCGGGAATCATTGGTGGATCGAAGCATGGATGACTCATCAAAAAGTCATATCTCTGCTGACTATAAACTTAGGCGAATGCGGATCAGGACACCACAACCTATATCCTTTCACCCGTTGGCCATATCCAAGAAATATGCATTTCTTTGCCCTTGGTTTCAATTTACCTTCATTTAGATAAGCATAAGCAAGGTAACCAAACACTCTTAAACCAGAGTAATTAGCAGGTTTACCAGACCATACCTCTTCAGAAGTCTTCAACTTAATAGTTGTAGACGGAGATCTATTAACCAAATAGCATGTAGTATTAGCAGTTTCAGCCCAAAAATCTTCACTAAGCCTAGCATTCAATCCCATACACCGAGCTCGCTCTAAAAGAGTTCTATTCATGCGTTCTGGAACTCCATTCTGCTGTGGTATACGTGGAACAATATGGTGTCTCACTATTCCTTCATTCTTGCAGAACTCATCAAAATCACCTGAACAATACTCCAAACCATTATCAGTTCGAAACTGCTTGATTTTCTTCCCTGTTTAGTTTTCAATCAAAGCCTTAAATTGCTTGAAGGTGATTAACACAACATGGTCTTTGTTTTTCAGAATATACACCCAAACCTTTCTTAAGTAGTCATCAATAAAAGTCAACAGATATCTATAACCACCCTTATAAGTAACAGGAGAGGAACCCCAAAGATCAGAATGAATGTAATCAACGGTACCTTTGGTTCGATGAATGGCAGTGCTGAGCTTAACCCGAGTCTGCTTGCCAAATACACAATGTTCACAGAAGTCAAGCTTATCGGTACACTGCCCTGATAACAAATCGTGTTTGCTCAACAAAGACATACCTCTCTCACTCATATGCCCCAAGTCGCATATGCCATAACTTGGTGATATCAGAACCTGGATCATCCAATGATGACACCGCTGCACTACCTGTAACAGTGGAACCATCCAAGATGTAAAGTCCCCGCTCTAAATGTCCACACATCACAGTCAAAGCGCCAGAAAATACTTTCAATACTCCACCTCCACCGGAATGCCAAAGACCTTTCTTGTCCAAAGTAGTCACAAAAATAAGATTTTTCTTCATTTCAGGAATGTGCCTAACATCTGTCAAGATTCTAACAATACCATCAAACATCTTAATATGAATTGTACCAATACCTACAATTTTGCAGCCATAATCATTTCTCATTAGCGCATAACCAACACACCTCTCATAAGTTGAAAATAACTCCTTGGAGGTACTAATGTGAAACGAAGCACCCGTATCAAGAATCTATCGCTCACCTACAGGTGAATCAGATATTGCTAGAATAGTTTCAGCATCACTTGAGGAATCATCAACAACCACATTCGCACCATCTTTGGTCTTGTCCTGCGGTTCACCTTTTCCCTTCAATTTTGGACAATCTTTTCTCACGTGCCCATATCTTTTACAATAGTAGCACTGCACTTTCTTTCTGGACTTTGATCTAGAGCCCTTACTACTTGAATTTCCATCTCTTGTTCTGGATCTCCCCCGAGTAACCAAACCTTCACCATGATTGCTTTCAACTGCTTTGCCATTTAATTGTTTTCTCAACTCATTTGAACCCAAAGCAGTCTTCACCTCATCAAGAGTAATATCCTCATGACCATACAACATATTTTCCACAAAGTTCTCGTAAGAAGGAGACAAAGAACACAAAAGAATCAAAGCTTGGTCCTCATCATCAATGTTAATATCAATATTATTGAGATCCATGATAATAATATTAAATGTATCAAGGTCTTGAGACAAAGGTGCACCTTCATCCATCTTGAGGGTGTAAAGCCACTGCTTGAGGTAAAGTCATTTTGGTCAACGACTTCGTCATGTACTTGCTTTCCAACTTATGCCATAAGCCAGACGCAGTGGATTCCTTAGTAATTTCCTTTAGAACCTCATCTCCAAGACATAGCAAAATAACAATATGTGCTTTCTCCATCAAATCATCTTTTTAATCATCCGAAAGCGAAACTAACAATTTATCTTTGCCACCCAAAGCTTTTACCAGTCCCTACTGAACCAAAATTGCTCGCATCTTGATGCGCTATAAACTAAAACTATTTTTCCCAGTGAATTTTTCAATATCAAATTTCGTCGAAGACACGTTTGCAGCCATACCAGCTAACTAACCAGAAAACTGAAGCCAAACAACAGAAGCAACTCAAAATCAAAACCAATCAGCTTTGCAGTTATCACAAAGACAGACGGAACCACTCGGAATGCCCGAAAGAAGCTCTGATGCCAATTTGTTAGAGTTGGCTCAGCCAAATTAGCTAATACGCAGGCAAAAAATCCACAAGAAATATAGCTAGCCACAAACAAGCAAATAAGCAGGAAAAATAACCAACAAAAGAACACAAGATTTACGTGGTTCAGCTTAAAAGCCTACATTCACAGGCAGAGGCCTTGAGAACGACTTCATTGTGTCAAGAGAGATTACAAACAACTTGTCTAACCAACTATCCCAACAAGAAAGAAAACCAAGAGCCACTACTATGAGCTACAATCAACATAGCTCTCAAATCTCCTAAAAAAATAGTCGATGGCGCGGCACAAAGAATTGAAATCAATTCACGCCCCAAAAACACTCTAACCCCCCCATTGCCCTAAAACGCATAATATATATACCATATGTTTTTTACCAATTCAGACACAAGGTAAAAAGCTGATGGGACAAGTCATTAAGGGCTAAATTATCAAGCCACTAAATACAACAGTAACTGATATTGCTAGCTTCTTGTAATGATTTTCTCATAATCAACAAGGTGAACAAAAGAGACATTTGCTAACAAAAGTAATGTTATAATGCTATTTAATCAAAACCCAAAGCAATCGCCGAAGCTGCTGATTTTCTTTCCCAAGAGACTTGACCTCTTCGATTAGTTGAGCTTGGTTCTCTAAAATGGAGCTCATCACATAAGACATTTCCATCTGCCCAATGATTCTTGCAAATTAGGCAAAATATTCAGCCTGACCCGAAGCAATAAACCAAATGAGGTAAAAGAAGTAGAAACCCCATGCATGTGGTATTGTCTTAACATTTCGATATGGAGGTTCCTCATATCTACTTGAATAGATTTCTGGAATGAAGTAAGGGTTTCTTCAAGTGACGTTGAAATAGCTCAAGAGTGAAGTTATTTCCTTGCTGGGGATTTGCTTGAGGGGCCTTGTGGGGTTGTAATGCCCCTCCCTATGTCAAATTAATGCAACATCATTAATGAGGAAAACTATAAACTCACTGAAACCCATAGTTTCCTACATGTATGCCTTCATTCACATCATGTATGAGAGCAGAATATTTGTGTTGAGGGCAAAACGCTCAACTGGGACGATCGGCTGAGATCGTCTACGTGAACTTCTAAGACCTTGAACTTGATGACCTGCACAGGGTAGAGGACCTCGGGGTGCGGGGATGGAATCCCGCGTTAGCACTCCGACGGTCAAGTCAGTGTCGAATCCTCGAGTTAGTGAGGGGATTCTATGAGTTCAAAGTCCAGAGTTTTTGGAATGAATGCAATAAATGAGGGGTTACCCTTTATATAGGCACTGGGGGTGCCAGGTGGCATTCGGTACGGACATCGTACGGATATGCGCATATTACCCGGGTCGGATCCGGGTTTTGGGTCATCCATCGGGTGCTTACGAGGCTGACGTTCGTCAGGTCTTCAGGGCAAGTGAGGTACTAACAATTGCCCCCCAGGCCGTGAGGGGGGGTCATACAGTGGCCGCTCGAACGGCTATGTCAGAGTCTGATGGCAAGCCTGGCCAAAGGCTTGGTTTTGGGGTAGACATGGACGCTCGTAAGGTTCATGGAAATATGAACTTATGTAAACGATTGTCTTGGCCGATTCGTATGAGTTGATTTTTCAGTTATTGGATTTTTGCTTCCGGTTTTCAAGATCTTCGGGGTTTTTGCAATCTTTAAGGTTTTTTTTTGGCGCGAAATTTCAAAATTCGAATTTTTGAAATTTCAAAATTTGAATTTTGGAAGTTGGACGGTTGTGGTTAATGTTGGACCAACCGGGTTTCGCCACGTGTCCCCGACGGTTCATTTCGGTTTCCGTCTGCTGCTCTTCCCGAGTTGTGTCTGCTTCCTATAAATAGGCCTCTTCCCTTCTCATTTGTCACTTTCTTGAAATTTTCGCAATATTATCCTCGCCGTTCGTCGTATCTTCCAGCTTCCTTTAAACCTTGTCCTCACACATTCGTCTAGTTCTCCGTCTCGTCTTTGGGTTCCAGTGTAAGACTCGGTAAGTTTCCTGATTGATATTCTTGTTATTTATCTCGTTGTTCGTCGAATCTCGCAAGTTAGTTTACTTCCATCAGTTTCGTTCTTCCTTTGCAGAAATCCGTTCGTCCTAGTATTTCGGATTGCGCTTCTTGCATTTCGACAGCCCTTCATTCTCTGCTCTGTCACGGCTAACCCCGGGGGTCTTCATAATCCGATCGACGTTGTGGATACAGACTCGGACGGTTCAGGGTTGACTGAGACGACCGTTGTAGAAGAAATTCCCTTTCCTCCAGAACTTCTCAAGTTCGGTGAGTTAATCTGGGAGGTTTCAATTTTTTAGATTAAGTGTTTTCTGTTTAGGTTTAAGTGTATTTAAGCATGTCTGAGTCTGAGGAGGTCTCCATATCCCGTTCGTCGGAGGGCACGGCAATGGGCGATTATTCTGGGGCTTCGTCTGAGGATGAATCTCGGGCAAGTACTGGTAGTGGGGAGTTAATCCGTGGTCCGGAGGGGTTAGCTCGTCATGGTGATCCATCGTCTGCTTTGGTTCCAAGTCATGAGCCGCCGAGCGGGCCGAGCGGCATGGCTATATTTTCAGCCGCCAACGATCCCCCTATGATCGAGTTTACTCCAGGAGTTGTTGGGATGGCTCCTTTAGAAGAGGGTGGTAATGCTGTGGCGGGTTCTTCCAACGCCGCCCCTACGGCTGACGAGGAGAGGGTCGCTTCTGGTAGCCTTGCCAGCTCTGCTGCCCTTGGTGAAGAAGATAGGTTTTTGCAGTACAATAGCACAGCCGAATGTTATTTTCCCGGGCCGAATGATCATTCGTCTATGTATCAGAGGGATTCGCCTGGGTTGGGGCCAACAGCGTCGAGGAAGGCTGCTCTCATCGCCGCTTGCAAGTTCGGGCTGGGTCCCGAATCTGGTTTTAAATTCTCCTTTCCTCGGGCTGAGGACCGAATATTCCACATCCATCGCAACTCTCGTCGGGTCTTCTTCTACCGGGCTATGTTTAAAGCTGGCTTCCGGCTCCCCGGGCATCCGTTTTACTGGGAGGTTCTTCGATCGTATGGCATCGGGGCTTCACAGTTGACACCGAACGCCTGGGTGCTGATCGTCGGGTATGTAGTGGTATGTATATACAAGGGATGGGAGCCAAGTGTGAATCTTTTCCGCCACTGCTTCTCGTTGTCGGGCTCACAAGGTTGGTATAGCTTTAATCGTCGTCAACCTGGGCGTGGTTCATTCATTCCTGGCCCTTCCAGTTGGCGCACTTGGAAGAAACAGTTCTTTGGGGTTCAACGCCCCGACGATCAGAGGTGGCCCATTCTTACAAGGTGGCGTAGAGTAAAAACCTCAGTCCTGAATGCCCAGCCGTTCGTCTTGACTCCAGAAGAGGAAAATCAGATGGAGTACTTTGACAGTCACCCACATAATTGGCGGGAAGTGATTCATCCGTCACGGTTGGTTCTGGCAGGTATGAGTCCTCCACCATATAGGGTGCGGTCGTTAAAGGCGTCAGATGTTGCCATAGAAGAATGTATTCCACTGGTGGTGTACATAAGGGTGGAGTCGAATGGCCAGACGAATGACCTGGGAAGACCAGTCATCGTTCGAGTGCGTGGTGGATCGGTGAGTGTACAAAAAGAGAAATTTGTATACCACTCCGAGAGTTAGGAAGTGCGCAAAGATGTAGACACCCCATTTCCTACACTATTAAAAGATAAAGACCCGTCTAAGGTCGAAAGATAAAGACCCGTCTGAGGTCGAAACTGAAACTTAGAAAGACCTGTCCGAGGTCGAAATTGAGAAAGACCTGTCTGAGGTCGAAAATAAAAACTGAGAAAGACCTGTCTGAGGTCGGAATAAAACTGAGAAAGACCTGTCTGAGGTTGGAATTGAAATAGAAAGACCTGTCTGAGGTCGAAATTAAAAGCTGAGAAAGACCTGTCTGAGGTCGAAATAAAACTGAGGAAGACCTGTCTGAGGTCGGAATTGGAATATAAAGACCTGTCTGAGGTCGAAATAAGAAAGACCTGTCTGAGGTCGGAATTAAAACTGAGGAAGACCTGTCTGAGGTCGAAATTAAACTGAGAAAGACCTTTCTGAGGTCGAAATAAAAGCTGAAAAAGACCTGTCTGAGGTCGAAATAAAGTTGAGAAAGACCTGTCTGAGGTCGAAATAAAAGCTGAGTAGAGACCGTCTGAGGTCGAAACTGAGAAAGACCTGTACTGAGGTCGAAATTAAAGCTGAGAAAGACCTGTCTGAGGTCGAAATTAAACTGAGGAAGACCTGTCTGAGGTCGAAATTAACTGACAAAGACCTTTCTGAGGTCGAAATAAAAGCTGAAAAAGACCTGTCTGAGGTCGAAATTAAACTGAGAAAGACCTTTCTGAGGTCGAAATAAAAGCTGAAAAAGACCTGTCTGAGGTCGAAATAAAGTTGAGAAAGACCTGTCTGAGGTCGAAATAAAAACTGAGAAAGACCTGTCTGAGGTCTGGAACTTCGAAATCTTCTGCGTAGACCCGTTTAAATGCTTTGGTGATGATATGATGCGTGGTTGGAATGCATGCATACCAAGATGCTTTTATGTTATGTTTGTCAAATGAAGTTTATGCGCTTACTACTCATGTATTAGTGAAATGCATTACGAAAATTTTTGCTTTCTTGTGCTGTGACCCATTTGATCTAGGTTCCGTTTGCTAACTTTCTTCAACCCGTAGATCTTTTTGACCACTTTATGCGCATTCTTCTCCATCTCTTTAAACTTTTTGGAATTTTTTGATCGCGTTCCCTGACAATTTTGCTTTCCTCTTGACAATTGTCCACTACTGCTCGGGCTTCTACTTTTTACTTCCGGTTGCTTTTTCAAAAGGGTGACTGGTCTTATGCTTGTTTAAAATATAAAACTTCG